>OX578277.1:44668244-44703006 GCA_951217055.1 Gerris lacustris | reverse complement strand
GTCCTCTTTAGAATCTGAATGTGCAACTGATAGAAGTGTAGAAGGGTCATTCAAGGGTGGGAGATAGCATAGCTGAGATGTGGGAGTTCTGTGTTTTACAGACACCGTGCATTCGTAGTTTAAAAAAAAATGGGAGTCATTTTGACTCCAGGTTAGCTTTCTAGGGTTAAATAAATGTTAAGCAAATAATAATTATGTTAGTGGCTTGATTTGAATAAATATAAGAGAAAAGAATGATACATAGTTGTGTTTATATGATCACAGCGTGATATCAAAGTACTTTAATATTGGTACATTCAAATTCAATAACTCTTTCTAAGCAATCTTTATCTCTTTGATAATAATTATCTGCTTTAAACTTTTATCAATCGTTAACCCGCTTCTAAGCTACTTTAATCTCTTTGATAATAATAACCTGCTTTAAACTGTTATCAATCGTTAACCCTTTCTAAGGAACTTTAATCTCTTTGATAATAATAACCTGCTTTAAACTGTTATCAATCGTTAACCCTTTCTAAGGAACTTTAATCTCTTAGATTATAATAACCTGCTTTAAACTGATGTTATAAATCGTTAACCCCTTCTAATAACTTTAATCTCTTTGATAATAACAACCTGCTTTAAACTATTATAAATCGTTAACCCTTTCTTAACTTATTAAAATCATTGTTAATTCTTTGATAACAATGAACACCTTTAAACAAATATCAATAGTAACATGCATGAACAATAAACCATTTTAATTACCTCAAAATAATATTATTAACTCTCTCTTCAGGTGAAGATACACAAATGAAGTTCAGCGTCGAGCCAGGACCAGGTGACACAGGTTTCACAGAATGGGCAACTGCAATGAAAATGGTCGCAAGATTACCCGAAGGCGTTCCTCAACATTTTCGCAAAACGGTGAGTTCTCAAAAACATCATTCATGTTAATTAATGAATCAAATAGTAGAGGATAGTAAAATAATATATTTGCCACATTTATACTTAGTACTTATCTTAGTTACAAATTATGGTAATTTTAACAACATTTTGAAAACGCTTTTATTGTAATACATCTTTTTATCTTTGTTAAATCTCTCAGTCATTAGCCCATCTATAAATGTGATCATTAGTGTTGTAATGTACAGCACTCTGGGAATAACTCAAATTTTTATTAACTCTTGTGTATTTAGACTTTGGTGTTAATTACAGTGCACTCTTAAAAAATTGATCCTCTTTAAATTAGTTCTCAATTATCCAAATGGACTAAATGAGCGCTAGTAGTTATTCATTAAATTCTTATCATAAACATTTTAATCCTACCCTATAGATTATTTAGATTAATCCTAAACGTAATTAAATTAATTCTAATTACTTTGGTCAAATCAATTTCAACTTTAGGTTGAATGCAAAACTAACTGGAATATATAATAGACTAAATTATCATAGTACTTAAAGTAAGATTAATTTAAATTTAATTAATTAATAAAGAAGTTTTAAGGTTTTATACGAATTAAATTGAAGGTAAATCTTGTTTTACATTTAATTTCATAAATTATTAAGTAGCTTTAATCGGTTATACTTAGTAATTTACATAAAAAGTTAATGTAATTTTGAATCTTGACGAATTAGCATTCTGAGCTAGATAAGGTTATAAATAACACTCAAATACTTCCACCTTTCATCTAAACTTAAATCCCTTCCTTTAGACTCCTCTCTCTGACTTAAACAATATGTGTAATCTATATAATATGTGCATACAGTTGCTTAATATTATCTATGTCTTAAATATTTACAACCTAAACACCTCACCTTCACCTCCTCTCCATTAACCTTCCATCTAGACTCAACTACCTGCCTTTATACACACTACCCTAAATTGGACATTATGGGTAATCTACATATTCGTGTATAGTTTCTCTACATAACCTCTGACAGATCTTTACGTCTTTACCTCCTAACCACTCCATCTTTCATTATGTGTACAATGATTAAGATATTAGAACTAAAATATAGATAGACCACGTGAGCATAGATTAATTAGCATAATAATACTGAAACATGACTTATACTATAAGAGTTTTGGATCATAATTATATATTTCCAATTCAGCACGAATCTAAACACAAAGTTATAGGGAATATTGATTTTATTTCTCGAGTAAAAATAAAAAAAAATAAAAACATAGGAAGTCAGAGTACAATGGAAAAGAAAGGAAGCTGAGGGGTGATTAGACTCACAAGAGTTGTGAAGAGTAGGGGAAGAGGAAGATAAGACATGTCGAGGAGTCATGTTGTCCAATTTTGGAGATAAAACGCTTCAAGTGTCGGATAGGTTTTAAAAAAGTATAATTCTGTCTCGAACATACCCTTTAGGTAACAAGTCTAAAAATACACTTTGTAACTAAGTAACAATTAGGATTTTAGGATTTATTTGGATATAATACTAAAAAGAGTTGATATTCTATAGCAGTGTTTTTATTATTTATATAAATTACATTCTAGTTCTGGTTTACATGATCTTTTGTTGTTAATGTAGTACCTAACTCTTGGTGTCCTTTTAGAATAATAATAGGCCAAAAGGTATTTGGTTCATTACTTTTAATTAAAAAGTTTCATTGAATATCTAAAATAGAAATTAGACATTTGGGTGCAATAGTGGGTGTAAGGGATTTAAGGGATTAAAGGATCATGTTTCTAATCCCTAACTAATAAGAGAGAAAGGGATTGTTCAAAGGACCGAGGCTACTTCGGATACCATCGTATAATTCCGTTTCCTCAGACATTTTCCTTTTAAAATAGCGGAGCCAAATACAAAAGTAAAATAGAGGTTTTCCCGCTTTTGTTGGTTTAGTGACAGAATTTTCCTCATTATATTATTTTATCCTGGTTAGGTTTAAATCGAGAGTCGGAATCCAAGTTACAAATTGAAGTGACAAATTGAAAATGAAAATTGAAGTTAGGTTTTATTACAAATTAAAACGATAAGGGATTCGGGTTCAATTCCTAGGAAGGTGGGCTTAGTTTTATTTTTACCTCATATACGTAATAGTATATATGAAGAGTGTAAAAATGAAGAGAATGTATTGTTATGCTCAAAAGTGAGATTGAGAGAGAAAAATACTATTAGAATATAATTAAATAGTCTGGCCATTAATGTGGCACATTATGCAACAATTAATGTGGCACATTATGCAGCAATTAATGTGGCACATTATGCAGCAAGTCTTATTGCACATACTTTTGAAGATTATATGCGATTAAAACCCATTACTGTCAAATTTAGTTAATATCCTTTTATTTAAATGACAAAATTGATTTGATTTTTTACATGAATAAAAATCCTATTATTTCACTCAATAGTCACATGAGCATAAAATAATGTGATCAATATGGGAAATGAAATTAAAGTGTGTTTATTTGAAACTGTTTTGAATTAATAAACAATCATATATATTATAGCCTACTTTCAAAACTTTTTTTTTTCAAAAATCGGATGAGCACTTGTTCCCTGAAACTGATTTCTGTCTAGGAATTTTTAAAAACAGAGTTTCGTTTCGTCACAATTCTTCCTTTAACTTCAGTAATCTCGGAAACAATTTAAAAGAGTTTGTAAATTAGTGTGGCACATAGCTTCTTATTGTCCTATTATTGGGCGAATAGTCATATAGAAATTAAATGTTTAGTTTGTATTCAATATTAAATGTAGATTGAATGTGGAAATATATATTATAATATATATAATTAATTAATATCATCTATGGGCTACTTTGAACTAATCATTCTAATTTCTTTAACATCTTATGGGTCATTTTAATTATATAGGTGTTAATAAAAAAAGTTTGTACGTGCATACAGAAGAGGAAGCAGACCATTAAAATTATATGGGACCAAGAGATGAGACAAATTTATGACCTACCATTCAATCTTCAATTAAATCAGGCTCGAGGTTTTATTGTATAGTGTTTCTTTTCACACATATTTTTCAATTAGAACATACTTTCCGGCGTGAATAAATTATTTAATTTTTCGAATTCTGGTGTTCGTTTGAAAAAACAAAAAAAGAAAAGGGTAGATTTGCTATCCAACCCAACTTCCTTGATTTGTTTATTGTTTCTTTTTACGATTTTTTTTTTTTTTTTTAAGCTTACCGAAGTAACGTGAGCATTGTGATAATTCAGAAGAGCGAATATTTTATTCTCCGAATTCAAAAATTTCAAGTCAGAAATCCGTTTCAGACATCTAGAACCATTTTTGGTCTCGTGTCTGCCTATCAGACAACAGATAGACTTTGAAGTCAAAGGACCTCAAGACGTTTAAATCTATCAACGTCGAAATTTCGTGTTATCACTATACTTTACTTTTATACAAACTATATGAAAAAGTTAAGAGGGTTTACAGGTGATTGTTTACACTTTGTTGTCAATTTTCTGCAAAAAAATATTTATGTTTATCAATATCTCGGACCCCCTCCCCCTCCCCCCCCCCCATGTTTTGAGCTAAAATAATTTTTCAAGTCTGCCTCGGGGTATGATTTGTATGTAATTAAATTGCAGTAGTTTAGGCTCCACTCGTCTGCACAAACTACAGGCAACAGACATTTTTACAACCAATTATATGGACTTTTTTGGGGTTTCGTTGGTAAAACCAAAGAAAGAAACCCTTATAGTTTCGTTCCGGTTACGGTTCCAATAACTTTTGAATCATGAGATAAGAACATGAAACTTTCAAGTATTAAAGATCGTTTTGACGCGCACACAGGAAAAATATAGCGAACTTAAAATTATCAGCTGTCCAAATTCAAAATGGCGGATAATTCACGTTTTTTGAGTGGGGTATAAAATGAAAGGTACTGAAGAGTATAGATTACAAAAATATAAAACAGAACTAACAAGAATTTTCATATGTTCACTTGTGGATAGTGTTTAATTTTCCGCGCAATTTTGTCAAAAAACATCAAAATTTTGCATGTCCCCCCCCCCCCCCCCAAAAAAAACAAACTATATTTCTGCTGTTACTAAAAATATGCAAAATGTGCGGTCTGATGTTCCAAAGAAAAAATTAGAATTACAATTTGATCTGATTAACTGGGAATCCAAAATAGCGGATAGCGGCTAATTTAAGCAAATATCTTCCGGAGGAGAACGCATCAAAGATTTTGTGAATGCTGACGTTTCGAACACATTTCAGGGATTATTCTCGAGGGAGTTGCTCACGATGAGAGTCAGTTGTAAATAACTTATATCAGGGGCAACTCCCTTGAGAATGATCCCTGTAATGGGGTCGAATCATCGGGATTTTACAAAATCTATGGTGTGGTTTCCTGAGGAAGATCAAGATTTATTAGGCTCCGGCCACGAAAACCTACTCTATAGAATGTATTTTCGTGAGTAGCATAATTTTTATTAAAGTGGCAATATTTTAAACCAACGAGGTAGATGCACATTAAACCTACGGTATAGAATTTTTGAGAAATGTTCGTTATTTAAAATTGTCCGTAATATGAAAAGTTTCACTGCATGACATTCTGTTCAAGTTTTGCTCAGATTGGTTTGTCAAATTATACACGACATGTTTTCAAGTCAAATATTTCTCTCTGAAAAACCATCCCAGTTAACATTCAAAATTTACATTTCACCTCTCAACTGATAATATAGTCGGGACGTAAACAAATGATAAAAGTTTGATAATAGGGAAAAGGTGGTGGGAGTAAATGTAACAATGATAACTCTGACGTCTATCATCAAGTTTTGGTTCCACCAGAGTAAATGTAATGCCTCTCTATTCCAACTTGTATCTCTATTTAAAAATATATTTATTTCTAAAGTAACTTCAGCTCATAATTTTATCTCTATTTTTATTATTTTTCATAATATTTCTGGTTTTGTTGATCTTATAGTTTTTAATTACTAGGGGACTCTGCCTACGCTAGTCAATCTTAGAAGGCAGCCGCTATCTAGCGCCTTCACTGTCCATGTTGGTGCTATGCACCCTTCCTATTAGGGTTGGAGCCGCCCTTTGTGTAGGTGTAGGGTATTAAATTGAGTTTATGAATTAAAAGACAATATCAATTTATTATGGAACGAATACATTACTGTTTTAATTTGATAAATATGGTACTAAGACAATACGCTCAAAAACAATATTCGGTATTACCAACTAGCCGCTATGTTCTCTATTACTCTATTATTCTTAAGTACAAGTAGGAAGAGTTTATGGATATTACAGGTGTAAGGAAAATAATTTTCTTAAATAAGAGACATCATTATTTCTTATTGAAACGTTTCGACTCAATTCAGAGTCATCCTCAAAAGGATGACTCTGATGAAAGTCTCTTTAAGGATGATTCAGGTCATCCTTAAAGGAGGCTAGATGTTAACACACACCAACTTCATTTGACTAGCATGTAAGTGATTTTTATATTATTGATTTTTTGTATAATTGATAAGGTGAATATTTTTTAAAAAAGATAATGGGAACTTGTTTAGATATTAAATTGTTAAACTAATCAATCAGGTGTAATAACAATTAGGATTTATATCAGTAGCTTAATTTTAATTGTATACAAATATCTTTTGTTTAGAAAATACATTTTGACTGAGGATGACTCTGAATTGAGTCGAAACGTTTCAGTAAGAAATAATGATGTCTCTTATTTAAGAAAATTATTTTCCTTACACCTGTAATATCCATCAACTCTTCCTACTTGTACTTAGAAATAATAAGGTGTACATATTAAATTAGTATTAATTTAATTCATCAATCTATTATTCTTGTAAAATGTTAATTATCAAATTCTTAGTTAATTGCAATTTCGTAGATGTCCAAATTATTATTAATAGATATAATAAAATCATTTATTGTACAAATGTAATAAATTAAACTCTCTTTCTCCAAATACGTTGCACTCTATATTTTACGCTTAACATTCATACAGGGTGGTCCAAAAGTCTCCCCCTCCTCTCTTAACGTTTGAATGGTTTGAGACAAATTAATCTGAAACTTAGGGGATCCGTACCATGTACCATGGAAGTGTGTTTTCATGTAATCGCCCACTAGGGGCAACCACCCACTTTGCCTCGAAGCCACCCAACTTCAAAATATCAAATTGGAGTGTTTATTTTTAATAGCAGATTTGAATTCTATGGTGAAAATAATAAAATTTTACTTAAACATTTTTTTCATTCTCCAATATTTTGCCCTCTATAGAGGGGCAAAGATTACAAAATAACCCTTCCAAAAATAGTACAAAATAACACTTATATTTTTGAAAAATCTAAACGGTTTGAGATAAATTAATGAAACTTAGGGGACTGTACCACGTGAAGGGAACTTGCAATCGCGCAGTAGGGGCAACCACCCATTTTGCTCCCGGCCCCCCAGGCCACCCAACTTTAAAATTTCAAATTGGACTGTATATGTTTGATTGCAGATTTGTATTCTACAGAGAAAAATAAGAATATTTTACTTCTATCTCTAATATTTTGCCCCCTATATGGGGCAAAAGTGGTAGATTTCAGCGCCTGGGGGAAAAATGTGTGGTTGCCCCTAGTACGCGAGTGAATGAGTACACACTTCCCATTGCATGTTACAGATCCCCCAAGTTCCTTTAATAAATTTCAAACCGTTTAGATTTTATAACGATATACGTGTTATTTTGTTTACTCTTTTCTAAAGGGTTATTTTGCTATCTTTGCCCCCCTGTAGGGGGAAAAATATTGGAGATAGAAAAAAAAGTTTAAGTAAAAATTTATTCTTTTTCACCGTAGAATCCAAATATGCTATCAATAAACAGGTCAAGTGTGTGCTAGTCAGCACACAGCGAGGGTCCGTTGGCCACACTATATATCTAGTGTTTAACTGTAAAGTGTTTAAAATGCTAAAAAGCTTACTTTGAACCATTCTAAGGGTCTGATATTTTCAAAATACACTCTGTGATAAAGTATTTTTTTTGCCACTGAACCGGACTACAACCATATAAATACATCGAAAAGACCATAATTATAAAAAAAAAAGTATTTTGTCAATAAAAAATAAAATATTTTTTTCGAAATTTCCAAAAAGTGGTACCTTTACTTTTGGTCGAAGAATGTTCAGAAATTGTTTCAGATTTTTTGCACTTCACATAAGCGAGATAGAAGGGGGGGGGGGGACACGTTTCACACCCACTTCAAACTTGCCTACGCTCGCCCTATCAAAGTTATATCCAAAGAATTATATATTTTTGTAATCAGCTCGACGTACCCATTCATATGATACCCCTCACGGTGTCGAAAAAAAAAAAAAAAAATGTTAACCCTTAAGTTTTTTTACCCTAATTTTTTTGAAAAATATTTTTTTTAAGTCGCTATATTTTTAAAATATGTGGGTAGGTACAAGACACATCGATGCCAAATTTCAAAGTGATCGGACGAAAAGTGTAGCCGTGGGAGCACGCGAGAGGACGGACGGACAGACACACGCAGGAAAATATAAGGGTCCTTGATTTTGCCTACGGACCCTAAAAATACACACTCCAATTTGAAATTTTTAACTTAGGTGGCATGGGGGCAAAGTGGATGGTTACCCCTTGTGGACGATTGCATGAAAACAAACTTCCATTTACATGGTACGGATCCCCAAAGTTTCATTAATTTATCTCAAACCATTCATAAGTTAAAGGGGGGGGGGGGGGGGCTCACCTCGAAATGATTTGTTATTGCTAAGCTAAGGCATCTACATTTATTGCAATAAAAATAAATGTTTGTTTTGATTTGTTATTGTACATGGTTTACTCTGTTGACTTCGGGGGTACATTGGTTAGTGAAGTGGCTTAGTCTTATTAATCCGGTGAACAAAGGAAAATTTGCAGGAATAAATCGGGAAGTTTTTATATTTGGCATAGGTGTTCAATTAAGCCTCACTTACATGGGGCGAGTTTACTCGCTACTGCTGGCTAGTTACAAGCTGCAAATAAACTGGCTCAGTGTAATATAGCTAGCTAGTAAACTCGCCCACTAAAATTGCTAGTAGACATTACAGAATGTAAATATGTAGTAACTGATAACACATTACAACAGGCAGTTATTTACAGAGCGGGTGAATATAGTGAATTTTCTCGCTACTCGCTAGTGAATTTACAAGCTGTGTGTAATTAATTACTGCAGCAGAGATAATAGCGAGTAGCTCACTTGCTCGCTTTAAACTCATCCCTGTGTAATTGAGGCATTATGCTTGAAAATTAATATACAAAATATTCTATGGCCTCTGTCTGTGAAAATGGTTTTATTTTTCGGTTTTTCACAATGAATATCTAGAAAAATAATAGCGTTAATAAAAACGTCATTCTATACCAAATTAAAACTCATAAAATTGTCTGCAACAACATGTCTAATGATTTTCTTGATAAACTGTAATCGTTTTTGAGACATTTGTAGTTAAAATCGTGGTTTTCCCATGGACTGGTTCCTATCTCGTGGGTTAAAACTAATTTTTGGAGTTCATGTGCTAGTAAACAGTGCCCAAATAAGTGGCCTAATTACTAAGTCCAAGAAGATGTTGGATTTCCCCCTAAACATTTTTCGTAAGTGCATTGCACAAGTATGTATTAAGTAAAATAACAAAATCATGGAAAAACCATGTTATTAAATACAAATGTCACGTAAAGTAGCGAGTAAACTCGCCCCATGTAATTGAGGCTTAATTGAATATCTATGCCAAATATCAAAACTTCCCGATTTATTCCTGCAAATTTTTCCTTCGTTCACGGGACTGAAAGAAAGAAAAATAAATAAATTAATATGAAAGTTGGCTGTATGTGTACCCTTTACTAATTTTTGTATCTGGTAGTGGATCCTTTAAGGGTTTAAGTGAAATAAATTACTTCAACTCATTCTCATCGGCAACGTTTCGGCCTCACCGGCCATTATCAAGCCTTATAGTAACAAACTTAATTTAAGTGTAGTCAAACAATTTTATATGGTCTTAGGAATTCTTAGATTCCGTCGTCACGTAATCACTAATATTACACCTCTAATCTTAAACTCGGAAGTTCTTGTAGCAAGATACATTAATAACAGTAACAAAAACATAAATTGAGTACAATAGTAACGTTATGGTAACATAATAACTAAAAGTAAAAAAACGAATTTAACAATAATCACAGATAAGATGTACTAAAGTAAACTAAGTTTACTTTAGTACATCTTATCTGTGATTATTGTTAAATTCGGTTTTTTTACTTTTAGTTATTATGTTACCATAACGTTACTATTGTACTCAATTTATGTTTTTGTTACTGTTATTAATGTATCTTGCTACAAGAACTTCCGAGTTTAAGATTAGAGGTGTAATATTAGTGATTACGTGACGACGGAATCTAAGAATTCCTAAGACCATATAAAATTGTTTGACTACACTTAAATTAAGTTTGTTACTATAAGGCTTGATAATGGCCGGTGAGGCCGAAACGTTGCCGATGAGAATGAGTTGAAGTAATTTATTTCACTTAAACCCTTAAAGGATCCACTACCAGATACAAATAAATTAAATTATAATTTTTTAACCTTTCATATTTTCCAGAAAACATTATGAAGTAAATTTCCATTTATTTTCCTTCCCCCCTCCCCTAACCTTTTACCTTCCCTATTTTCAACCTGAAACGTAATTATAAAGGAAATAAATTAGAATAAAAAGCGGAGGAAGAAAAATAAATAAAACTTTATAACGAAATTGTGCGAGGGAATAAAATAAATTAAAAATTAACATAAAATTGTTTGTGGAGGTTAGACAGTGTTAGAAATAGTTAGAGATAGTTAAATAATCTTATCAAACAAGTGACTGTTAGACTATGACTTGACTTATATCTTATCACTCAGACATCTATGATCGCTTAAGTCCTGACGCTCTTTTGGGAGCATTGAGCAACAAAGCAGTGCCATCGAACTCTGTTTTTGACCAAAGCTTTGGTCTCTCTCCAGGTCTTTACTGCATTACTTAGCTCTTTCCTTACACTCTGTGTAATGTAGCGTAGGCCTTCCACGCCCTCTGCTCCCCTAGAGATCTGAGGTCGACATAGAGCTAAGCTGAAGCTTTGTTCTCAATGGCCACAAACATCGTTCATGGCTCTCAGGCGAATAGCAGTACTGATTTCATATTTGTCCGCTTTTCACATTCTTCTATTTACATCTTCGTCTCAGCCCCAAGTGCTGGTTACAATGCTGCCTAGGTATATGAATTCCTTAACCTCTTTCACAGATGTACCGAAAGTTTGCTAGAAGTGGTTACATATTGTTGGAAATCGTTCGAAATAGTTAGATGAGGTTAAAGGTAGTTAGAGTTGGTTAGACTTTCTTAGAAACGGTTAGTGTTTGTTAGAGGTGGTTATTTATTGTTAGAAATGGTAGGAATTCGTTGAAGAAGTTAAGACACCGTTGGAAATGGTAAGAGGCGGTTAAAGATGGTTAGAGTTTGATAGAAGGGGTTAGACATTGTAAAATGGTGAGAGTATGTTAGAAATAATCAGACTTAGTTAGTAATGATTAGTTTGTTAGGGGTTAAAAGGGGTTATTGAGACGTATAGACATTGTAGAAGTGCGGTTAGTGTTTGTTAGAAGTGGTTAGACATTGTTATAAATTATTTCTTATTTGTTTTTGGCATTCAACCACAGTTATTGAGTGTGTATTTTTGTGGTTTTGGGTGAATGTTTACATTAGAAAATATTGGGTCAGTATATTTTTCATTTTATATTTTTTGTTACTTCATTTGTAGTAAATTACCTCCGTGGTTATTCAGGGTTAAGCACATATCTAAAATTTCCTTAACAAAGGAACACGAATATAAAAATAAAATTCATTTTCTACAGGGGTAGACACCCTGTTTGAGTTAGAACTCCTGCCGTTAGACTTAACTCTTAATTACATTTTCTCTTCTTGTCTGTTTTCCCACAATTCCACCAACCTCGTTTTATATTTTATTGACTTTTATTTACCTTAAAATAACCAAACCCCAAGGTCTTAATTTAGACTTTAAATGAAACGAAAATAATTTAATTTTCAGAAAGAAAAACTAAAAAAGCATGTTCGGTAACATTTAACAAGAAGTAAAATATATATTTTATTACAGTATCATAATGTTGACTACAAGTGTGAAAACATGATTACCCTCTCTGGGAATTTGACTGGATAAGTCTGTATT
Source organism: Gerris lacustris (assembly GCA_951217055.1). Taxonomy (NCBI): domain Eukaryota; kingdom Metazoa; phylum Arthropoda; class Insecta; order Hemiptera; family Gerridae; genus Gerris; species Gerris lacustris. The sequence goes on along the minus strand of OX578277.1, from coordinate 44,690,847 downwards.
TGAACGTAAGTTTTACTGAGAGATACATACAACTTGAACATCTCCAGTGCAGACATGATGACTACTTACACTTTTTAGTATGTTTTCTATTGTAGAACATCTAAATACTTATTTATTTATCTATGGCACATAAATATAAGGTATAATTATAAATTAATATAAAGTTTTAAGATTGTTTTGCTTCCGAGCTTACCGAAGGTAACGGAAGCTATGAGATCGTTCTGAAGAACGAAAAAATTTTAGATCTCCGATTTCAAAAATTCCAAGACAGCAATCCGTTTCAGACATCAGGGATCATTTTCGGTTCCGTGTCTGTCTGTCGGACTGTCGTTCAATTTTTTCGAACCAACATATCTTAAAAACTACACGTTCGATTTTAATAAAATTTGGATGGTAGGTCATAATTAGCTCATTGTTGGTCCCATATAAGTTTCACTTTCTGCGCTAATTTGTTTCTCTTCCACATGCGCACATACATACATTTGTTTACACCTATAGCTTCAAAAGTACATATCTGATTTGTATGAAACTTTTATAGTTTATTGTATGTAGTCCACAGATAGCCCTAGATTAATTTAAACCGTCTGCGCTCTTTAACTTTTGCAAAATTGATACTTTTATTTATGTAAAATATCCAAACAATTTTGACAGATTAAAAAAAAACGGGGGAAACAATTAGATAAATTTGATAATAATGGCTTGTAAAAGTATAAAATCAATACAGTACGTGATAGGAGGCGAGGAAGCTATGTGCCACACCAATTGGCAGTCTATTTTTTTTAATAATCTTACGGATCATAAAATATTAATCCCAACAAATCACTTATAAAATAAGCTAAGTCTTGCGTTAAAAGTTGTAAGATTATAGGTTTATCCTGGGTTTCCCCTGTTCAAGTAAGTTCTACTAGGTCTAATTTATCCAGTAAAAATAAATTATGTTGCTTGTCACCCCCTTTCTATTCTTAGTCCCTCACAAACTCAAACAGTTTCTTTCCTAAATCACTTTATATGTCAACTATACAATTAGCTGGTGCACGAGCGGGAAGCGTATGCTTACAATTCTGTATAAAGCTCAACTACACTTATTCCAATTTAAAATTCTATTAATGAAAGTAAAATAATACTTTAGTTTTGAAGTTCTCTATATTAAGTAGCGCTTGTTTTAATATTTTAAAAAAAAAATTGAATAAGCGTTTATTTTATTAGCCTTAAGAGGGGCAAACAGTCTGGATTTTTTAATTATTTTTTTTATATCATACAACATTTTTTGTGTCTAAATATCAAGTTTCTCGGATTGCTGGAAGTGCCTTAGAATTTTGATGAGTCAGTCAATAGATCAGTATCAAAATAAAAAAGAAAACTTATGTTCGCATTATCTTATGAGCAAATGTAGGTAGAGGTGTTAAATTTTTATCTCGGGTTTAGTTTGTAATGGCTCCTAATTTAAAATTAATTTTATACATATAAGTATCTTTAAGAGGATAATAGAGAGGGGTCCAAAGTGCCTTGAGTTTGAGTTAAGAATGGTACTGCTATGCTCGACTTGGCAGATGTATAAAATAGAGAATACATAGTGAGTACCATAAAAATACAGATTCTTTGTGACACCATTAAAAAAACATAACCACCAGCGTTATCATATATTACGCCATATATATTAACATCATCAGAGAAATGGTGAGAACTAATTAAGTAAGTTTTTTTTTTTATTTTGGACTAAAAAGCTGATACATTTTTAAAGTGTAATTCACTAATATTGCATTTTATTTTCATAGGATAAAATTAAATATAACTAAATGCCTGCCGAAATTAGTTTGAGAGTAAAAAACTTAATTTATTATATATTAATACAGTTTAAATTCGATTTTTTCTGGTCCCTAAGTTGGGTACCAGTTTTTGTTTTATATCTCTATTGAAAATCGGATTATTAATTTTGTTTTCTTTTCCTTTTAATATAAAAAGAGAACAAAAACAATTTCCATACTGACAATAAATATTCAAATGTAAAGGATGGAAAAATAAATCCTTTTATAAAACGTTGAAATTCGTTTATTTAATGATTAGGAAGGAAAAAAAAGAACAAAATAAAGAAATATTTTAACTAATAAAGAAGAATTAAAAAAACAAAAACAAAAAAACAAATAGAAACAATTTAAATTTTAATTAAACTACAATCTAATAAAAAAGTTTATATATACAATCCTGAAGTCTATTCCTTCATTTTTACTGCTTTCCATTCAACAACCTTATCCTGTTAAACTAACAAATTGCAACTTTACTTCCTTGGAAATGAAGTTGGTACTTCCCACCTCGTATCCCCTATATTTTCTTTATATATTTATAAAAAGTTGATTATTTTCTAATCATTCTGAAAATATTACCTTCTTTTTATCCAATTATGAAAAACTACTTAATTAAAATAAAATTACCTGTTTTATGCCTACCGTATTATATTTATGTATGATTCATTTGTATCCCTATAATTGAGCCGAAAAATTATATGATATTAGACAGATACGTTAAAACGTTTGGTGACAAAATGGCTCCAGCTTTATGTGTGAAAGCTCTTTCTGTAAGCTACATACATTTCGGCATTCCGTATCTCATAAAAAAAGTGCCAGCTCTGAAGCCGGAGCCGTAGTATCCGCTGCAATAGCCTGCACTCCAGCTTTTGCTCTGGAGACAATACTGAAACGGCTTCAGCTCCCAGTGTGAAAAGTACGTATCTCTGACGTGTGACATTCCTTTGGAAAGACAGGACGTGACTTTTATTCACATGTTCCGATTCAAGGCTGACGCTGGCGAGTCAAAACATGGGTTAAATGGGCGTAGCCGTCTTCTCTGGTGCGTTCCGACCGCCCGTCGGTCGAACGGTGCGGTCGAAAAGTCAGATCAGTTTTGGTTTGCTTTTCAACGTCCATGTGTCTGATTTAATTCTCTCTCATTCATCTTAGTATTTATTTTATCTTCAGAATTTATTATTTTGTATTTAGTAATTATTATTTATTATTAGTACATATGAGAATGTAATGCGATGACGCGAAAAAACACAGTAATGAAGTGTAGAATCTTGGTTTAGATTTATATGTTAATACTTTGGCTACACTGTCACTCCCTCGCGGGTTATCTTTTCTTTGTCTTCCATGTTATGTTAACTTTAGATTGATTTGCACGTGTATGTATAATGTTTCCTTTATTGTATTACGTAAATAAAGAGTGTTTTACCGAAACTCGTTGGTTTTGGCTGTCTACTAATTTATTACATGAAGGGATATGACTTAAACACCAGCACAAATGATTTTTTTTATACTACATTCGTACGCTTTATTAGGCATCTTTTATTTGCGTAATAATATAGCTATACGTTTGTATGGTGTATTGAAAAAGATCTCAACACGGTTGTTGTTTTCAACTGATGTCTGTTTACAGACATGACTGTATTAAGTTGGTATTTAAAAATATTTTGATAAAGTTCTGACGTCATTAGAAAACTGCTGATTTTGACATGTGATAATAATTAGGATGGGTGTACTGTCGATGTCAGGTCACCCAGGGGAGAAACATAAAACTGCGCATGCCCTAATAAGATCTTAATACATTCAGATGTTTATATGTAACTGAAAATGTGTACAGTACGATACAGTACTCGACCTTTAAATAGAAAGATACTATATCCTGATAATTTCCAATACACCATGTAAACGTAGCTAATAATAATCTAAAATCTAGACCGATGAGAGTTTATATAATACAATTAAAAGTTTTCATATCTAATTAGGTTTAGCAGTAGATAATGAAGTATGTTCCTAATTTAACTAGTCAAATCTATTTCCATCTTTATCGATTGTCATTGCTAATTGCTATAATATGTATTTCTCTTTCTTTCTTCCTCTTATTTCTTTCCCCCTATCACACCTTCTTTATATTTAGCCTCAAACTCATTTCATCCTTGCTAATTTCACCTCCCTATATAGCTTCAATCTTTTCTAGCCTTTTACTTAGTTTTTAAATTGATACCTCCTAACCAAATGAAAATATCAAGATCAGTACTCGATTCGCTCATTGGTTGGTACTTTGTCGGCGTAGATCTTCTTCAATAAAGGCAAACATGTGTTCGATAAGTGTAAGGCTTAGTCTGAAATATTTCCCGAAATTATTTCTCATTGTCCATGAGGTGCAACGTAACTAAAATGCGATAGTAATTAAAACCCTCTTCATCACGGGCTTTATTTGATCTGATTGATCGGGTCAATATTTGTTAATAACTCAAAATCTTTATCGTCAGCTTCCTCCTCCTCCAGTAGCAAACACATAATAGCCAAATCCATACCGAAGATGAATTGAAACTGACGATGGACGTTTGAACCGCAGCCGCAGCAGAAGTGACACGTTCACCTCTCGATAGCCGTGCGTGCTAATTTCGCCTTATAAAAGTCACGTTGAGTGTCGACCTGAGGAAAGTCACGCTTAGAAAGGAGAATATTAAGCTATACATTTCGGTATTCGTCTCATAAAAGAAGAGGAGTCGGCTAGGAGCCGTACGGCACCCATTTTGAAACAAGCCTCATTGTTATTTCTTTTAACAACCCTACATAGTCAATTGAGTATAGTGTAGGGTTGACATAGTCAATTGGGATGATAGGGTTTAACAAGTAAGTGCAGACTGCTTTTACAATAATAATTTCCTCCATTGAACAAGCAATAGCAACAGGTGGGCTAGAACATCGTAAAGAGGTATTACGGCTTTCATTCCATTTCGAACAACCTGGAAAAAGCTCTAAAACCATTTTTCCCAACAAAATATTTGAAAAAACAATTTAAAAATGATAAAATAACACAGATTATTATATTATTATTATTATTGTTAACTTACTTCGTTAGCTAAAAGTAAACTATGAGTAGAATATGGGCCACTGGTGTTAGTACATTGTTATCATAGCTGAGATAATAAAAACAACTCTACACAATTCATCACTTCTTAATTATTTAACCTGATTTTGGTTTTCTTTTTGTAATTTGAGAATATCAAGTTTGTAAAAGCTAAAACAATTTTTAGGATGCTTGATTTTTAAAAATAAATTATTATTACTTAGAGGAGAAAATAAGAGATAAAATGTTCTTCCTCGGGTTTTATTTTACATTACATTGTTTACCCTTTTTTAAATGTTAAAATTGTCATCTCAATATTTTAATTTATTTTATTCTCGAACTGTTATTTATTTATCTTTTAAAATTCATAAGACAGAAAAAGAGGCATTTTTAATTCTATAATTACCTCTTTAATTCCTTATCAGTTTAATTTGAAGTAAATAAACCTCGAAAAATCCCCTGAAGACACAATTAAAGAAAACATCATTGAAGTAAATAAAGTTTCACCAGGATAGATAAAAATAATTTATTTATCAACTTACTGTCAAACTTTAGTTTTACATTACCGCCAGGATATGAACCTGGATCTTTAGATAGTCGGTCCAATGCTCTACCAAATAAGCTACAACGGAGAAACGAATGTCTCCGCCCGAAGCGATAGACATGTCCATTAATTTTGCTAGTACATCCAAATTTAATTTATCATTTGTTGCCAAAGGACGCTGAATTCTCAGACATTTAATAGTAGTGGTAGGATTGATACCATTTTATTGGGTTTTGAATTTACATTTGGTAATCAATGTAATTCAGGGTAGAAATTGTCAAAAATACCTGGTCCAAAAAGCCCAAACCACACAAATATAAGGAATTCAAAAACAGTCAAATTTTAAATTGACGAGCCATGGCTATTTTAATTTTAACCCTTAGTGTTATTATAACAAACATGTGTTTAGCACAACGTTGCCTGAAATTGAAGATCAAATGCTAATTTAAACGATTATGAAAGATGGTGCCACGTCCCATCGCTCCTTACAAACAATTCAGTACTGGCAAGAGGATGGTTAGTTAGAACAAAGAGTGTGCTTGTGGGGGGGGGGGGGCAGAAAAAAGGACGTTGATGAACTGTGAAGGAGGATTCTTCGTGCCTAGCATGATATGCGTCAGTCAACTATTGCTAGGGCGATATCCCACTGGAGAAGGAGAGTGCAAGCAGTCGTGAATGAACAAGGAGGACGTATTGAACCATACAACAAGTAAATCTGTAAAATATGCATCCTTCTTTTTTTGTAATTTTGGAAAATATAAATTTTTTAAATACATTTATTTTATCAAAACTCCCCGGACAACGACATTTTTTAGACTCTAATGCAAACCGTCATTGCATGGCTTTCACCCAATAGTGTGTAACTTATAGATATGAATTTAAAGTAGATGAATGTAGTTTTCAGACCCCGCAAACCCCATTTATCCATCTCTATTTATTAATTAAGTAAGTGTTTAAAAAAGTGCGGTTTTTTGGCCCACCCTGTGTATTGTTAGGGAGAACATATTCGGAGTTGAGTCCGCTGCTGAGAGACGAGAGAGTAGGGGAGTAGGGAGGACGTGTGTTGAATGGACGTCCTCAGTTGTGTGCTAAAGTAGAGGAAACATAGTGGCCCTTTTGTCGACCAGACTCCCTATATCCTCGTGTTCCATGTTCAATATACTGCCCACATCCTGTTTGAATAGGGTAAGCTCACGAATAATTGGCAATCTCAAGACTAAATTTCACAATATTTTTGTTAAAATGGCTGTCATTACTATATATTTTCTTACACTTACATTTTGTTTTGTAGAATATTTCAAAAATGTTCCTTTGGGACTTACCTACAAAAGTATTTTTTCTTCTATATTTTTATCTATAGAATTATTACATTTTAGAGATGATATCCCTTTGTCTAAACAGTGCATTTGAGAGAGGTCCCCACAATTTTCTAACCTCTTCTCTTATAGGTGGCTGGATAAATGCAGTTTTATCTACATTTTTATTGTTCCAAATCGGCGATGTATCCTACCCAGTACCACTTCCTCTCTGTCATAGCTGCGCCGATATCCTTCAGCTTAGTCTCATTTCTTTCCCAGTTGTTTAACTTTCTGTCCTTTCAGGTGATTCTCAGCATATTTTTCTCCATCATCCTCTGAGCTTCTCTCGTCTTCTTAACATTTTTTTTTCAGATTTAGCCCAGATCTCTACACCCACTAATATCACTGGCAGAACACACTTTATCCAAAGATTATACAGATTCCAAAGATTGATACAGTCCAGTAAAATTCTTCTTTATTTTTACATTTAAGCTGTAAAAACATAGAGTTTTTTGGGTTTTAGAATTATAGACGGAGAGCTGGCTACATAAAAAAATTCGCATCAGGTACACAGTTGATTTGTATTAAAAAAGAAACCTTTGGTGTATAGCCGAACATAAATTTGCCCGTCTGCCATCGTGAATATACATACATACTCCATCGCGCTACAGCCCGTGAAAGGCTCTGGCCTGCTCAACTACACCTCTCCAAGCATCTCTATCCTGCACCTGACGGCGCCAACCACTGACTCCTAGAGTTTTTAGGTCCTCCTCCACATCTTCTTTCCATCTCTTTCTTGGTCGACCTCGGCTTCTCCTGCCTCCTGGTTGTCCGTCGAGCATCTTTCTCGGACTCTCCACTGGCATTCTTTGTATGTGGCCCAGCCATCGTACTCTTCCTGCTTTTATCTCTGATACGATATCCGGCCTTCCATACAGCTGTGCGAGCTCTTGGTTTGTTCTATTTCTCCATTGCTCATGAGGACCTTTCTCTCCCACATCCATAGAAGTTTTTCATCGGCAGAAACCAAGGTCCATGTCTCTGAGGCATAGGTCACCAATGGCCGGACAACAGTCCTGTACACTAAGGCTTTTGTATTCCGGCTAACGTTTAGACTCCGGAATATAGGTAACAGAGAGTTATAGTTATAACACCTGTTTCCTGCAGCCAGTCTAGCCTTTATTTTTTCTCTGCAGCTATTATCACCTGTGACCACTGAGCAGATTCTCTATTTTTCGAAGGTATCTTCATCCAAGACTGTATTAGGTTCCGGTCTCAAAACTCTTCTAGAGGCTTAGAGGTACTTCGTTTTACCTAGATTGATTTTAAGCCCTGCTTCTTTTGTTCCTTGTTTCAATGGTCTATATGTTACCTCCAACAGTGGTTTGGAGCGTGCCATGATATTTATGTCATCCGCATATGCAAGACATTGCACTATTCTATTATATATCGTACCTCTAGGGGCAATTTGCAGGGTCCTCATTGCTTTTTCTAAGACCAAATTAAACAGAATCGTTGACACCACATCTCCTTTTCGTAGACCTCGTTTGATAGGGAAAACAGCTGAGAGGGATCCCTCAATTTTTACATACAGTTTATTGGGTATTAGAATTATAGACGCAGAGCTGGCTACATAATAAATGTTCGCATCAGGTACACGGTTGATTTGTATTAAAAAAGAAACCATTGGTGTAGACGAACATAAATTTGCCTGTCTGCCATCGTGAAGCTGGGTCGTTAAGATGGGGCGTGCGGTTAAACATGACAAATTTAGGGGCAAAAAAATGTATAAGGTACACGGATTCTAATTACTGAAAAAGCATTTTTTAATATTGAAGAAACGCGGAAAAATGTTGGCAGACAGTTTGCTAGGGGCTTACGTGCCACCAGAGCGCACCAAAAGGGCGTTAATAAAACAAATCACGAGGTACATGAATTTAAATTATTTTATTTTAATATTTAAACATAATAACAATTTACCAATTGGCGGACAGAGAAGTGGGGGCTAAAGCCGTGGCAGACTATTTGAAAAAGCTCGTTGCTTCAAGATTTTTATTCGGCTCGACGCGCTTGATATTTGAGTATGGTATAAATATTGATATTATACAATAACGAAATTCTTATCATCATTACAAAGACAAAAAATTATATGATTTATTTATTTATCGTCTAATCTAGAACTAAGAGTGACAGTGATTGACTGTCTGACTGACTGATCACTAATTCTCCTACTTCCCATTGACATAGAGATTTGAAATTTGGTGCATAGATAGAGTGTACCATGTATAGAAAAGTGCGGCCATTTTTATTTCGATATATGACCACCTTATTCAATTATAGCCGCCATCTTGGATTTATTCACATTCTATTATCTCAGCTTCCAGTGAGACAGTTTTTATTAACGCCCAAAGGGGCAAATCACGAACAAATCACGAGGCCAAAAAATCGTGCGCCAGAGGGCGCGCTCTGGCGGCACGTAAACCCCTGTATAGCAAACTGTCTGCCAACATTTTTCCGCGTTTCTTCAATATAAATAAAAGCTTTTTCCGTAATTAGAATCCGTGTACCTTATAAATTCTTTTGCCCCTAAATTTGTGTTGTTTAACCGCACGCCCCATCTTTACGCCCCAGCTTCACGATGGCAGACAGGCAAATTAATGTTAGCTACACCAAAGGTTTCTTTTTTAATATAAATCAACCGTGTACCTTATGCGAACATTTTTTATGGAGCCAGCTCTTAGACTATTACGAAAAACCCATTGCATACGAAATTTAATTATCTTTCTGAATATGGTAAATTGAAGTTAGAGGAGAACTTACTTTTTTCTTTAAATCCTTTATAATAACTTTGCTTTTGTTTGTAATCGGTATCTTTCGTCTGTCCCCATAATCGTTGGAATGAACCCTCTTCCAGTCATCTAATCCAGCTGAAACTTGGTACACAGACTCTGCACCAATACAAAAGCCCAGGGGCCCGTAGAGGAGAGCGAATGGCTCTTAATCAACTAGGTTATGCAGCATCGAGCGTGGTCAGTAGTTGGATGTGTCCACTGACACAGCTCTAGGTTCAATTTCCCGACCGGGCTCCCGCTTACTGTTCACCCAGCTTTGTTTTCAACAAATGGGAAGCTGCTCGAAAGAGTTAGCGCTCCCAGGTTTTGGTTTTGGCCTGAAAAACCATAATCGACACTCGGTCTCGATAAAAATCGAGATGTAAGTCATGTTTACCAAACAGAGTTTGGTCTTCCAACCGGGTTTGTTCAATGGACCCACTTTAGTGGACTCTGTCCTTGGGTGTAAAAGCCCCCCTGGAATAAAAGAAAAATAAAAAACACGTGCGCGGTGTGGCGGGCAGGAACGAAGTTCCTTACGCTTTTCATAAAATCATACTACTAAGTATAAGATGCTAACTACTTATACATGGCGGAGTTAGAAAAGAGACGAAATTAAAAATAAATAACTATTTGTACTTAGTGGAGTTAAGGCAAAACTAAAAGGAAATAAATTTTTAATCATTGAAGTACGTATGTATTGATGAAAATATTTATTGAATATTGAGAAAATAGTTAATCATGATGAGTTGATAATCTAAGAGGATAATTGTAGTATATAGCCTGAGGGAACAGGACTGTTCCCTAATCCTCACTCCCCGGCCAGACTCAATTAAAATATTATAAAATATATCACTTCACCAAACAAAAACTTCTGCTTGTATCAGGTTGAAATTTTACATGCCTGTTTCAATTGTACTTTAGGCGATGTGTATGAAGTTTTATTAAATTCGTTACGTTAGAACGTAAGATATCGGTAAAAACGTTGATTTCTTTATTTTAAACGTTTAGGTCCACTATAATAAATTAAGCGATCTTTAACACTTCATAGCGGTGTCGTGTTAATACTAAAAAGAACTTTTTTAAAAAAGTTGTTTGTCTCATTGAATAGATAAAGTTTGAATTTTTATCCCATCCTAAAATTCAAATTTTACATTTGAAGCTCACGTTTACGCGAGTGGTTGCGCGCGAATGCCTGCTCAGATATCGTTGTCCAACGAACTCATCCTGGGCATTGGTAAAATGAACATGTGTACCAAATTTCAACTAAATCAGTCACCTTTTACTCAAGTTATCGTCATCGGTCGATTTCGTGACGGTCGTATTTTTCGGATTCACTCCCGGGCTCCAGACGCTGTAACTTCATAAATCATTCTTTCAAATTTTAGGGTTACCCTAACACACCCACTGACTAACGCCTTTGATTTTTATAAACAAACAATTTGCTAATGGTCTCACGTCTCACTCAACCAAAATGCACAAATAAAAAGGATTTAAAATATAAACTTTGTTTTTATGGACTAGTATTTTGTATTTTTTACTACGTTTTTATTAGCTTGCATTCTTGTTTGTTTGTTTGTTTGTTTGTTTGTCCGGTACAAATCTGGCAATCGATTTCTAACTAACTTCCCGAATAGCTAGACATTCTAAACTTTTAGCATAGCTCAGAACACAATGATAATGCATTATTTTAATACTTTTAGCCATCTTCCAGCAGAATTTAATTAGTTTTCAGCTAATTTTGCTGTGCGGAAAGTTAGTTCGGAAAAAATCCGCAAGTTATTTTATTTGTTTTGCCATATCCAATATTTACGCAATCTTCATTTTGACGGGTCTCAAATTTGTGATAGATTAACATTGAATGACAGCAAAACAGGAAATATCGATTATATTATTTATATTATTTCATATATATCGATGGCACGGTTTAGATTTGGTGTTGGGGAGATCCCTTGTACAAAATTTTATCCTTTTATAGGTTTAAGATCAGCTCTCTGGATGGTTGTCATTTATGTGAAGTAAATAAATTCGGAACTATATTTTTTCCACTAACATTATATATTATATAACAATAACAATTATATTATCAACATTACATACGATTCAACAGAAAATTTAAAAACGTAGTATATAAAAAGTTCTTTTTATCTTGAAATTATTTCGATTGAGTTTTAGTTATTTATTTTTCGTTTGCGTCGTATAATTATAGAAAAACAAATATTTCTCAAAAACGGGTCACACAATTTTGATTAAAATATACTAATCCATTCAAATTCAAATTTAACCATATAAATAGTTTTCTCGGGAACAATCTAGTTTCAGATGTATTAATAAAAATAAATTTGATCACCAATGAAATCGAAACCAAAATGTAAACAATGAATTGTTTGTTGTGAATATTTTTTAATTATATTTAATAATTAATTAATTAATTAATTAAATTAGATATTATTAAATTTTAAATTCAGTATCATTATGTACACGCGTATACGAGAAAGTTTGGGCTTTGCTGGAGTTAAGAAAAATAGGTTAGTAGATTTTTATTAAACTGTTTCTAGCGCTAGATTTATCAATAGTTGAAGCTATAAATATAAAACTACATTGCCTAGTTCAACTACAAGGGGGAAAATATATCTAGGGCTTCTTTACACCAAACATGCAAGCTTGCCAATATAACTACAATAACTTTCTCTATTCTACGGATCACTTCAACTTTAAGAATTGAACCTGAAGTGAAGTTTGTACTTTAGTTCTTCTTACAGATACATACATCTTAAACCTTTCTAGTATATAAAACTTGACTATACACAGCTATCAGTGTGTTTACTAGTGTAGGAATATGTCTCATCTCTCTGGGAATTGAACTAGATATTATCTGTATTTTAGTAGAGATATATAACATCTTAAACCTTTCTAGTACGGACAACAACTTGAGTACTTTACATGACTCAGTATGTTGACTACCGTAGAAACAACTTCTTAAGAATTGAACTAGAATATCTGAGCTGCATCTAAGTAGTTTACAGTTAGTAATGTAAATGTCTGCTGCATGTCCGAGTTAGCATTATTACGCGCTTTAAATAATTAGCTTTACATGATTGTCCGGAACAAATCTTGTAACCTAATCAGACCCACTTCCGACACCTAGAAATTTGAAACTTACATACAGATATATATTTCGTCCCGACACCTAGAAATTTGAAACTTACATACAGATATATATTTCGTCCATCAGCTGTATAACCTTATAATTGATCGTTTTTATGTGGGTCGATCAAGGGTAGTAATAAACAATAAGGTGAATATTTCTTAAATTTGGCTATATTTCGCCCCACTCCGGGGCATATTCATGCCTAAAAACATCGAAAAATCTAAGATTACCATAAATGTTCAATTTACATGACTTAAAATACAATAATTGTCAGAAAATAAAAGCAAGGTCTTAAATTCTTACCTTAAGAAGATTACGTTAACAACTCTTTAACAAGAAGTAAGAAAAAAAGATATACATAGACCACATAGTGGTTTCGTCATACATCACAGTCAGCACTTACTAAATGGTATGAAATTAAAAATAACAAAAGACGAGAACAAATTAATAAAAATTAACAAATTTACATGTTTAAAAATTTGACTAGAGTTAACCAGAAGTAAACCTTCCGTCTTATCAACTTACGGAAAAAAACAAAAAGTAATGAGATTTAAAATAATTTTAATTTAAAAAAAAAAGAAAAAAAGGGGGGGGGGGGGTTCTTTGGTTTAAAATTAATTACTAAAAATTATATAATTATTTATTTTAAATATTATGAGGGACTTATTTTAATTTTTATTTTATTTATATAACTATGATATGAAAATTGTACGAGAGGAATGATAAGGGCATAACAGGTTTGGCGGGATTTTTAATTTCTAAAACTATCTGAAATTTAGAACGACTGAATAATACTTGTTTAAATCTTTGGCATCGGTTTTGTAATTGACAGAATTTTCTGTCATGGCTATGAAAGCTGCTTCAAGATATTTCCTTTTAGATTCATTCTTTTCTGACCCTAGAATTTTAACATTATGTTTATCTATTTGGTGGTTTTCGTTAGCAGTGTGATTGGCAATCGCAGTTTTTCCATTGTATGGTAATCTTTTATGGTAATCTTAGATTTTTCGATGTTTTTAGGCATGAATATGCCCCGGAGTAAGGCGAAATATAGCCAAATTTAAGAAATATTCACCTTATTGTTTATTACTACCCTTGATCGACCCACATAAAAACGAAGATTAAAAGAAGGGACAAACCTAACTACTATACTTATAATTGATACTTCGATTAGATGCCACTTCACCTATGCAGATATCCCATTTATATGGCGATACTGGATGGACTGATCCGGGCATCCCCCAGCGCCAGGGGGCCCCCAGTTCTATATATATATTTTTTTTTTTGCTCATCAATTTATTTGGCGGGGGCCCTCAAAAAGTTCTTGCGGGGAGGCCTCCAATGCCCTAGCTACGCCACTGCCCTTGCCTGAGTCAGAAGTCAGAGATATGAACCCGGAACCTTTGGCGTGAGAAGCGTAGTTGATAACAAGAACCTACTGGGGACCCTCTTAACATTATTAATATTTAACCTAAAGGGAAGAAGTGATAAGAAAATTAGTTACCTCTTATCTCTAATACTTTGATAAGAGATGAAAGGGAAGGTGTTAATGTTTACGGTATGTTAGCAAAGGATAAAGGCAACAAGATGAGGACAATGTTAAACCAACTGAATAGCGTCACCTAAATACACCAAGCTTTTATCTGCACTAAATTATTCCAAACACGATAACTCAAAAACGATACAATATTTAAGTATAGAGCAAAGTTAGAAATGTTGAATTCTCTTAAACGTAACTTTAGACTTTCGAAACAACTTTATAGCTTTGAGAGAACTAAAGTTTTGGGTATTAAATATTGCACCTAGTAAATTATAGTAAACTATAGTAAATACAGTTTTTGTTGAATATAATGCATAAAGATGGCAGACAGTTGTGGTAAATTATAGTAACTCCTTTGTTAAGTAATTAAGATATAACTGATGCATTAATGTAGCATATTTTGATGTTGAACATTTCAATTTTCCGTCTTTATAAGTAGAAAAATAGCTCCACTGTAATTGCTAAAATTTTACTTACATGATGTCATTAATGCTTGAGGCATTAAAAACTATGTTCCTCATGTTGTCCCCTCTACAACTTTGAAAAATGTTGGCTCTTTTTTATGCTACAAGAAATAATCAAATATGTATTTAATAATAAAGATTTCTATTGGTAGTTTCGAATACCAATAATATGTAACAATGTCCTCCTTTTCACTAGATCAGACATATTCAAACGTAATTTTCAAATAATATAAAACAAGAAATGGAAACTGCAAACCAAGTTAGAGTTAGCTACACAAGTAGACTGGTGAAAAATGTCTTTATTAGTGGAGCATGTGGGTCGTATATAAGGCGATTGCAACGCAATGAATTGACATTACGGAAAATTTGTTCTGTAATCACCCCCATGTGCATAGAGTTTTATTATAATGAAGATCCTTGTCCTGGAGACTAGGCAGTCTCTAAAAATAATTTTACTTTAACTAATTTGATAGATATTTTAAGAAGTAAAAAACACATTATTTTTCCCTTTAGGATATTTAAAAAAAATAAAATAAAATAAAATTTAAGTTATTAAATATCTCCTATGAAAGAAAGTTTAAAACAATTTTTTTAAATGTAGGATATTTATGTCGTTTTTTTTTTTTTAAAAAAAAAGAAGATATAAAATATCGCCTCTAAAAGGTTTTAGAGTAAGTGGTTTTTAAAACTAAGTTTACCTTTGTTTAACCGAAGTTTTGACTTATTATAATAAGTTAATAGAGGTAAAGGGATAAGTTTATCTGAGTAGTTAGCCACGCACTCGCAAACTTTCACCTGAAAACAGAATCATTTAACGAAAATATCTGGTGATGGTTTAAATTTCAGGGGTATAATTTTTTTTTATAGATAAGCATACTAAGTAGATTAGTAAAGTTGTCATATGTCTATGGCTATGGATATGAATAAAATTATTTTTAAAAAAGTTTTAATCAATATTCAGTTTTTAATAATTTAATTCTCAGAATTGAAATAATAATATTTTATCGTTTACAGGTCTTTTTGAGGTTTGAATGATTAATTTTATATATTATTTCCTCTTGATATTTTTTTGTAATTTCTCTTTTTCTCTATTTTCCTGTTTTTATAAAAGAAATCCTTTTTTAATCCAATAATCCTTTCTGTTTTATACCTCAAAAATACATGTTGTTTTTTTTTTAAATAAATGTTTGTCATATTTTTGATTAATTCCATGTATTTTTCCATCCGATTTGTTTTAATCTACATAAATTTGATAATTAATTATAAATAAATGTATTATTAAATTTGTTTCAGTTGTGGTTAACCCTAGCTGAAAAACACCTAAATGCAAGAGGTGTATCCTGGCAGCAGACGGAAAAAGCATTGTTCAGCGAGTCATGCAATCCTGGAGACGAAGAGCTCTCAGTTCAGATAGTCAAGGTATGTGCATACCCCCATTCTTATACTATTCTTCAATATTAAAATCAAACGTTTGTTCGATTGAATATGTGACATCTCTGGAATTTTACAACCGATATTCACAAAATTTAATTTAAATTCTACATTTTTAAAATGCTGCAAAGAAATAATATTTTTTAATTATAATAATTAAGTGGTCTAGTCGAAAAATAGCTTTATTCTATGAACACAACAGTTTGACAAAGGAATCCATTGTTGACTTTTATAATCATTAAAAGAGTTCCCCCTCACTCCTATCTAAACTTAGAATGTTACCACCGATGATATTCGTATTAAAAGTGTAATATTTTTAAAATTTTACTACTAATTTAAACCATATTTTATTTTATTTATTTTAAGGAATTGAATAAAAATGATAGTGTTATTTAAAAAATATTATATTTAAATCGTAACCTCTAAATGTGTTTATCAGACAATATCATTAACAAGTTTAAAAATAAAATAATAATAACCAAAAACAAAAGGATTATTGTTATCATTAGTTACAATTATTGTTGAAATAAAAAATTAGAATTTAAACAATATCAAATTAATTAAAGGTTTCATCTTGTTAAGAAATATATTAATTTCTGATAAAAATATCTTAGGGGTAAAATATGTCCTTTAAGAAACTCACTTTTAGCCATTAATCTTTTTTTAAAAAAAGGTTTAGCTATATCCCTCGTCAGTGTTTCAGATTAATAAAATGATAAAATAACGCTAATTGAAAGTCAATCTTGGGTCTTATTATCTATATAACATTAATCCTCAATCTTTTAAAGTATCCTCAACAATCAGAAAATTATCTTCGAAGACAATTTGATTGACACACAATTAGTATTTTTTTAATCATTAAATCAGCTAAACTCATCTTCTTTTCTTAAAATATTGAAAGTCAGCTATTTGTTATTTTGTCACGAAGTTGTATTTGTAACATAGTCATAATTTTAATTGAATAACTTAATTATATCAATTGTAAAGATAAAACTTTTAAAAAAGCATAAATTTTAAATTAAATTTAGTGTAAATCGGTTGTAAAATGCCAAAAATATCACACTGTAAATAAATGAACAATGTTTTAACAATAGAAGTAGATTTACCGATTAAAATTCCACATATTCCTAGCATAGATATAAAAATATGAATATGTATAGTTGGGAGGAGATTGATTCCTCTAGTTGCTTTTAAAGTATAAATTGAGCCCAAGATAACTTTGCAGAGAGAAAGACCAAGAAGCGAAATGCTTTTTTGAAATAAAATCTTCAAGAAGTCAAGTCCCTGAGGCTGGAAGACTTTAAGGGCAAATATTTAAAGGAAAAATCTTAAAGCTTAGGTAAGTAGAAGACTTAAGCACCTCTTATATAAACCAGAAGTGAGTCTAGAGAAAATAAAAGTATTTTTATCACAGAAAGACGAAATCAATATCATATCCTACTGAATACACATTCATAGAGTCACAACTTGTTCAGTTTGTACGAGTAATGCAAACATATCCTTCAATATACCTTAAACCAAAGAGAGTACAACTTTAGAACTTGACTCTGAACATAATTTAAATTTGTTGCTGCTTTTCTATCATCTTCGATGATTCGAAACTGTATAAGGGAACTGATTTTTACATTCGTAGTGAAGACGTTCGTTATAAATAAATTAAATTTTAAAAGCAAAATTTTAAATAAGTAACTTATAACTTAACTCTTTCATTGTCAAGAAAAACATCTTGCTTACAATACTTACTTAACATACTTATTAAACATGATTAATGAACTTGATTTACATTTTATTACATCTCTCTGACTAATTATGAGATTTAGGGATGAAATATTTTTCCTAATATTAGAAAATTAGTTACAGAAATTCATTTTTGTCTGCAATAGAGATGATTCTACAGCAGATAATAATTTTTTAAGTAATAATTACTAAGTTTCTGCCTTTCTGCCCGCAGTTGTCGGATATAGAGAATATTATACTACTACTAAAACATGCCTTATTAAAAAATGAGAACAAAATATAGAATCATAACAGGAATAAATACACTTTTAACATGGTATGTTATGGCAAACAGCCATTTAACAGGGGATGTCATTTGACAAATATTACAAAAAGGTCGAATAAAATATAAATTAAATAAAACCTTTAAAACAGTTTTAATAAATTATATAAGGTTTAAAAATATCATAATGGGTTCCTCCAACAATGTAATATATAAAAATATAAATAAATATTATCTACGATTGATTTGACATTGTATCTCTGTTTAGATGCGTAGAAAGTGATTCTTTAAGTACTTGTATTCATTGCGAATGCGCGTTTCATAATTCCTCTTTTTTCCGCCCTAGTGCGGTAAAAAAGAAGAATTCTTTAACTTAACGCACGATTAGCGAGTTTGTTTACATTTAACAAAACTAATTTGGTGTTTGTTTAATTAAAGTAATTGTTTATATACAGTTTTTAGTGAAAAACAATGATTGATTTATGTAATTATGACGAAAATGAGGAGAATAAATAATACGCCTCCCGAAATAATTAATTCGGCACAAAATACAACTAATGAATTGATGTCAACTTTATCAAAAGAGAAATACGTACTTACATACAGGAAGTTTATTAAATATTTTTTTCTGTATTTATTATTAAAATCCAACAATCGTGGATAAAGTACGGTACGCAACTCGTGCGAAAACTGAATTTTGCTTGCTCGTGTTGTTTTACTACCCTCGCTATCGCTCGGGTGTAAACTCCTCACTCGCATGCAAAATGCTACTTTTCTCACTAGACGCGTAATGTACTATTACATAGTTGTTCAATGAAGACAGATACTTACTTACTAGCCAACGCCCACTCTTGGCTGTTGAGCCATTTTGTGACGTGCTGACCAGTACAGACGGGCTTCAGTAAATTTCGTCCTCCTGAGAATGGTCTAGGGCTGTGCACCAGTATCTGAAGACAGATACTGTTGTAGTGAAACATTTATTTTTGAAAATTAATTGACAAAACTTTTATTTCCTTCCGCATATACTTACTTGTGGAAAACCCTTCCTAAAATTTCTAGAATATGCCAAATTCATACAGCTACAACTTATATCTAAAATATTCATTAATAAGTCCTTAATACTACGACATATCTGCGAGAAGGTAGTCTAGTAGTTGTCGAACTAAAGCTCAACTTTGATGAACTCTCCGCCCACTAACATGAAGCACTATTTAATTTTGCCAAAAAACATTGACTTTTAACGTTATTGAAAGTCCTATTCTAGCAGGGAAGTGCAGTTAATACAGCTTAGTACCCAGCTCAAATCTTCAACTCAGGACAGCCACCTACCACCTTCATCTACCACACATCTACATCATCTCTCCAACAGTTACAGTTACACATACACTTTCGCTTATATGCATGTTGTACTCTCTACCTAATTGCATTTACTTAAAACCTACAGTCCACTTACTTTCTTCTATATTCCAGTTACCTTATTCTTTCTTTTATAATTTAATTCTAGATTTGGGGCCAGGTCAGGCTCCATGCTGCCATGGTTCGTAAACTCAAGCCTCCAGTTCATAAACAACCCCTCTTGTCTCTTAGAAATAAACATATTTATCTTTATAAATCAAAAGAAATAATGCCGGAGATAGCGTGCATAAAAGTGACTGACTAACATCTAGAATTTTGTGTATGAGTTCATTTTTTGGTGTCCTTTAAGAATATGTGGTCTGTAAAGTTAGTCTGTGGGTCATACGAGTAGTTTGGCTAAAAGCTTTTGTAAAAAGGCTGACCGAGGTATAGTGACAGCAGAGAAAAAAATTAAATTGATGTTTTTTAACAGCTGTATGGTCGAGCTATGTTACACAGACGAACTTTGCCTATCCAAACATTCTAAGAGGACACAAAAATATGAACTCATACACAATATTCTTGCTTGATGTTAGTCTGTCACTTTTATGCACGCTATCTCCTGGATTAAATAAATAAAATGAAAATCTTCAACTGCATTATTTTGACAACAAATGGCACGTTAGGAAGGAAAAGAGTAAAATAAATAGAAAAAGGCGTAGATAAATAACTACTTTTTCTCTTAACATTATAAAAATCTATCTTAACGTAATAAAATGTTTCTGTTTAAATATACATATGTATTTATTTTCACTACAGTTTCGAACGTTTTATCAAACACTGCATTACACAATAAAATATTCTTCAAGCGTTCAAATATATTTAATTAAATAAAATTGGTTTTATACGTGAAAAATAGAAGAAATTTTAAAGAAAATATAAGAGAAAATATCTCGAGATATAATCAAACCCTACGGTTGACAGGTCGTAAATTTCATCCAACATACCACTTTCCTCTCATCGTAACCTATCTTTAACACTAAAAAAACAATACACATACTTACACACTATCACTAACAGTCTAAAAATTTCATTTTTTTTAAAAAAGAAATGCTTGAGTGCTTTCAACCAAAGCTATCTCTTTAGATTAACTCCATCAGAGATACGAAAAACTTTTATTTTTTCTTAATACTCTATATATTATAAATATATATATATATATTTATGTTATATATATATATATAACGAATATCGATATTAGAAATGCGCAAATTGTCATACGCGAGGAAAAGCGAATATATAATTAAAATTTGTTGTATGAATATCATATTCATTTTATATAATTTAAAGTTATAAAAACCAAGTATGTTTTTAAGAAATTGGCCACCTTATAGCTTTAACATAAACATATAAGGAAGAGTGAGAGCTTTAAAAAAATGTTCTTAAAAAAAAATCAGAAAAATAGTTTTTGAAATATACTTGGTTTAAAATTTATACTTAATATATACTTTTTATTACATTATTACTTTTATTTTATACTTAATATTAATTAAACTTATAGGTCCCGTATTACAACAGTCTACTTTAAAGGTCCGATCGTACTCTTTATTCTATGTACAAATAAACTCAAGAATTCGGTATTTAGAAAAACGTCTAATTATTATTTTTCACAAAAGCAAATTACAAAATTATATCAACAACTGACTTTTCCTGTCAGCTTGTCAATGTCTTGTTTTGTTTCTCTTTTTATTAAGTTTTGGAAAAAAAATATAAATAACTAAAAATTCAAAATATAAATTCCCCTACAAACTTTAATTTATAGTCCAGTCAACATATTTCTTTACTGTCAAATAGAGACATTAAATCTAAAAGTTTAGATACTTGGCATAGCTGTAAGTATTTTACAAAAACATTATATTTACTCGTTCATTATAGTCCCCAGGCCACCATAAGCAGTAAGTCGCTGATTGATAAAGTTTTCTTACCTTATGGAATCGCTTATTTATGCCTTGTCCACCGATGAATTGGGTATATGGCAACTGGGCGCAGGGCCATTTCTTTTTTGTTGACATGCCAAACTTGCCCTTCTGCAGGAACATTGAAAAGAGATAGATAAAGTTTTGATTTTCACAGGATCGTTTAATTAAATTATTTAAAAAAACAGTGGTACGCGTGGCCACCGATAAGAGTGGGCCGTTTGGGGTGGCCACCGCCCCAAACATATCGCTCTGCGGGGACGTTGAAAAGAAAACGGCCCACTCTTATCGGTGGCCACGTGTACCACTGTTTTTTAAATAATTTAATTAAACGATCCTGTGAAAATCAAAACTTTATCTATCTCTTTTCAATGTTCCCGCAGAAGGGCAAGTTTGGCATGTCAACAAAAAAGAAATGGCCCAGCGCCCAGTTGCCATATACCCAATTCATCGGTGGTCAAGGCATAAATAAGCGATTCCATAAGGTAAGAAAACTTTATCAATCAGCGACTCACTTCTTATGGTGGCCTGTGTACTATTAAACTTTATATTAAAAAAATATATTACCACTTGTATTTTAAACATTGAGCATTAAATAATCTAATAAAATATTTTCATAGCTTTAATTTATGTCCTATACATTTTAGCGTAAGTGGGACAATTAAATAAATTAGACAATTATAGGGAGTAAAATCATAACATTAATAAAGTATACTTAATAGGACGCGAAAAGGCTGTGCCACACTAACTGACAGACTATTTTACTGCAGTTATTACTTGTTAATAAACCATTTTTTATATCTAGAAAACTTATGAACCATTTTTTGATATACGTCACATATTTTGTAAGAACCCCCCCCCCCCCCCCCCCCCCCCAAAAAAAAAATATCGTCTTGAGAACGGTTTGAGCTACAGACTTAGGACTGTCACGATACTCCGAAGTTACACCTTTTTCATGAAAGAGGCGTAGTTCAAAAACCAAACAACGTCTTCACACGAAATAATTGTAATTTACACAATTTTACCGGTTTTGGCTGTTCTGATGCAGCCTTCTTCAATTAATCTACGAACAAAGTAGCAAACTTAAACTAGTAAGAGTACAAGAAGGTTATATATAAATAGTAAAACAAGAAAAGAAAAAAATAATTAAAACTAAGTGAAATTA